>JAWPHD010005490.1:0-25000 GCA_037043455.1 Cyrtodaria siliqua | reverse complement strand
CTAAATGTGGTTGGCCGAACATACTATAATAAAAGAAATTAATTACGGACATCTGGTTCCGGTTTCAATTTGGTTGTATTTAAAATCAGGCGTCGAAGATGGTCAAGACTAGCAAATTTGTAGATACGTTGCGTCTTTATTGAGATTTCAACTATAATATATGCAATATTTACATATTTTTTTTTCAGCATTCGTTGTGCATGGTGGATCTCAAATAGCCTTTTTGCTCTGGACACCTTCCGCGGAAAGGATTTTTATGTTTTATCTATTTGCTGTACTATGGGGAATCGGTGATGCGATAGTTCAAACATTAATAAATGGTGAGTGGTTATTATTAGATTTCTATATATACTTAGCATAAATCAGGATCTCTAGGTTTTCTACGCTTTTTCTCATTAATCGTAGTAATCATATATACATGGTATTTGTGTTATACGTATGATGGGGGCGTCCCTGGCCGAGTGGGTATAGTCTCTGACTTGAATTAACTTACCCTTCACCGCTGTAGGTTCGATTCTCAGAGGCCTAGGAATCTTAATGTTAGGAAGCTATCCAGCTAGCTTGCGGAACGTCGGTGGTTTTATCCAGGTGCCCGCCCGTGCACGAAAATTACACGGGTCTTCCTGCACCAGTGGAACCTGGAAAGTCGCCATATGACCTTAGCTGTAGGTGCGACTATAAAATCCAATTCAATGCAATTATACGTATGCTGGCTATAACTACTGCGTAGATTTTAGTGAATATAACCTGTCGAGGATTTCTTTATGTACACTGTTCCAGTGACAGTAGGGTAAAAGTGAGGGTTGGTGCAGCCTAGAACCTGGGTTGAACCACCAGCAGCCTTTTAGCCACCGAGCGTTTAATGTGGTAGCCCTCTTGTCGACCCTTTTATTTTTGTGGTGTCGCGTACTTTGCTTCTGTTTTTTCTTGTAATTGTGTGTTTTGTGTGCGTATTTCTGGTAATTGTGTGTTTTGTGTGCGTGCATATTGTAATTCTGTGTTTTGTGTGCGAGCTTCTTGTAATTGTGTGTTTTGTGTGTGCGTGTTTCTTGTAATTGTGTGTTTTGTGTGCGTGTTCTTGTAATTGTGTGTTTTGTGTGCGTGTTTCTTGTAATTGTGTGTTTTGTGTGTGCGTGTTTCTGGTAATTGTGTGTTTGGTGTGCGTGTTCTTGTAATTGTGTGTTTTGTGTGTGCGTGTTTCTGGTAATTGTGTGTTTTGTGTGCGCGCATATTGTAATTGTGTGTTTTGTGTGCGTGCTTCTTGTAATTGTGTGTTTTGTGTGTGAGTGTTTCTTGTAATTGTGTGTTTTGGGTGTGTGTTCTTGTAATTGTGTGTTTTGTGTGGGTGTTTCTTGTAATTCTGTGTTTTGTGTGAGTGTTTCTTGTTATTGTGTGTTTTGTATGGGTGTTTCTTGTAATTCTGTGTTTTGTGTGAGTGTTTCTTGTAATTGTGTGTTTTGTATGGGTGTTTCTTGTAATTCTGTGTTTTGTGTGAGTGTTTCTTTTAATTCTTTGTTTTGTGTGCGTGTTTCTTTTAATTCTTTGTTTTGTGTGCGTGTTTCTTGTAATTGTGTATTTTTGTGTGCGTGTTTCTTGTAATTGTGTGTTTTGTGTGCGTGTTTCTTGTAATTCTGTGTTTTGTGTGCTTTTTTCTTGTAATAATTTATTGTGTGTTTTGTGTGCGTGTTTTTGGTTGACTGTGTTCTGTGAATGCTACATTTCCTGTACGACTTTTGTACATAATTTTAATTAAAAAAAGAATAGTATGGATGTTATATATACAGAAGTCGCAATATCAATACTTGATATATATTAGCGGGGATAGATGTTATTTAAGTTTAAACTTTAGTTTGGTAACTCCACATAATACCCAATGAGGGTCGAAATAGTTCTTTTATGTTGAATTTCTACGTCACGTGATTTATGCGTCGTGTAATATAATATAAACACAGAACCACAAAACAACAACAAACAACACAAACAAAGGAAGCTTGGCCCTCCACCATTTTAACAAGGGAACATTGATCCATTCCCCATAACGAACCCGCTGTAACCATTGTTGCATATCCGCACCAAGGGAACATTGATCCATTCCCCATAACGAACCCGCTGTAACCATTGTTGCATAGCCGCACCAAGGGAACATTGATCCATTCCCCATAACGAACCCGCTGTAACCATTGTTGCATAGCCGCACCAAGGGAACATTGATCCATTCCCCATAACGAACCCGATGTAACCATTGTTGCATAGCCGCACCAAGGGAACATTGCTCCATTCCCCATAACGAACCCGCCGTAACTATTGTTGCAAATAGCACCAACGGAACATTGATCCATTCCCCATAACGAACCCGCTGTAACCATTGTTGCATAGCCTCACCAAGAGAACATTGATCCATTCCCCATTACGAACCCGCTGTAACCATTGTTGCATAGCCGCACCAAGGGAACATTGATCCATTCCCCATAACTAACTCGCTGTAACCATTGTTGCGTAGCCGCACCAAGGGAAAATTGATCCATTCCCCTTAACGACACCGCTGTTAACATTGATCCATTCCCCATAACGAACCCGCTGTAACCATTGTTGCATAGCCGCACCAAGGGAACATTGATCCATTCCCCGTAACGAACCCGCTGTAACCATTGTTGCATAGCCGGACCCAGGGAACATTGATCCATTCCCCGTAACGAACCCGCTGTAACCATTGTTGCATAGCCGCACCAAGGGTACATTGATCCATTCCCCGTAACGAACCCGCTGTAACCATTGTTGCATAGCCGGACCAAGGGAACATTGATCCATTCCCCGTAACGAACCCGCTGTAACCATTGTTGCATAGCCGGACCAAGGGAACAGTTATCCATTCCCCGTAACGAACCCGATGTAACCATTGTTGCATAGCCGGACCAAGGGAACATTGATCCATTCCCCGTAACGAACCCGCTGTAACCATTGTTGCATAGCAGGACCAATGGAACATTTATCCATTCCCCGTAACGAACCCGCTGTAACCATTGTTGCATAGCCGCACCAAGGGTACATTGATCCATTCCCCGTAACGAACCCGCTGTAACCATTGTTGCATAGCCGGACCAAGGGAACATTGATCCATTCCCCGTAACGAACCCGCTGTAAACATTGTTGCATAGCCGGACCAAGGGAACATTGATTCATTCCCCGTAACGAACCCGCTGTAACCATTGTTGCATAGCCGGACCAAGGGAACATTGATCCTTTCCCCGTAACGAACCCGCTGTAACCATTGTTGCATAGCCGGACAAAGGGAACATTTATCCATTCCCCGTAACGAACCCGCTGTAACCATTGTTGCATAGCCGCACCAAGGGAACATTGATCCATTCCCCGTAACGAACCCGCTGTAACCATTGTTGCATAGCCGCACCAAGGGAAAACTGCAGAGCAGGAGCTTTATTATACTACCTTCTAACCAATTTTAAAATGAAAGTGTTTATTATGATCGTTTATTTTTTATCATACATATTAAAAGCAGTATGGTCATTTTATTCCGAAGCATTAAAATAATAACATAACAAATAATAGCACCAATATAGCAAATTACAGGACTAACACAACAATACCTACATTTTAGCTCTCTACGGTGACCTGTTCAGCAATAATCCAGAGTCGGCATTTGCCAGTTACAGACTTTGTGAGTCTGCCGGATTCATATTGGCGTTCGGCTATAGTAGTTATGTGTGTACAAACATAAAGATCTACGTATGCCTGACTTTTTTAACCGTCGGCATGCTTTTATACGGGATGGTGGAATTCTTACACAGAAAACAACCGGAAGTCAACGAACAGAATGAAAGTGGTAGCTTTATAGTTGCACGATAGTCGAAGTTCAGTTAATGCGTAACGTTTAATGTAAGTAGGTCAAGGTCATTCATATTGACCTACTTTCTGCTGTCATATACATGTAATGGTAAACATGTTTGAAGTTTGAAAGCTCTATCCTTCCTGATGTTTGAGAAATGGACTTGAACAAAACACTTGTCATGAATGTAACACCCTTTTCCTATAAACGGCCGTACGGACGGACTGTCGGACTGGAGTAACACTGTATGCTCGTTTCGCAGGGCATAAAACACTTCAATGTCAATGGATCGTGAAACAATAGTTATATAATAAGATGCACAATTAAGTGGTTGAACAATATTTTAACGGGAAACATGTGTTAAACATAAACGTGTTAACCTTTCGCCTTCAACTTTCAAATATCGTCTGCTTAAGTATTGTATATATAAAGTGTTTTCTTAAACATTCCTACTGAGTGGCTAACAGTGTAAACCCTAATCAGCATAAGATGATTTGCATGTTGATCTGGGTTTACACTGGTCGTAAAATCAATGTTTTCGACTGTGGCAGCGAAAGTATGGGAAGCCATAACCGTCAAAATGTGGATATTTACAAACCATTCAATGACAGGCCATTGAAATCAACATGAAGTCACTTGATGACGTACATATTGATTCGATGCGACGTGTAAACTCTGTTCATTCGTTACAAAGTGAATTGATACGGTTCGAAATGAAATGATACGGTGTAAAATTTCAAACCATACGACGCAAATAGAAATCATTCAGTGCAATGACAAACCATTTGATAAAAAAACAAATGCAATACAATCAAATACAAGTCGGTACGATGAAAACTTAAACGATTCATCGAAAAATGTAAAGTGATACAGAACAAAGTAAATCAGCATGATGCAATATGAATCAGTTTAACGCAAACACATTTAGTCTGGTGGTAAGTAAAATGATCGGGCGAAAACACAGTCGGTGCGATGCAAACGCAATCCGTTCGACAGAAACTGATTTCATTACGTGCAAAGTGAAACGGTGCGACATCTGTCGGCGATATTTGCCACATCTCTTGCATGGTTATTTCCCCTATATAATATATGATAAATCAAAGTACTGAAAGTACTGAGAATGCAAGGTTTGATAGGAAAGACTGTATGAATATTTGCACGATCAAATTTCCATAAATTTTACATAGTTTTAGCCAACTTGGCGATCTTGGGCGACCTACCAAAAGCTTAAAGGGTCAATCCATTCCAAATATATTGTGATCAATTGTCATTAAACTGTTTCAAATCTAGACTAGAATATTATTTTATGAAATTGCTGATGTATAGACAGATTTGTGTTTTATGGCCAAACTGTCACTCAAGATGACCTCCATGTCTAAAATTATGTCATTTACAGAGTGGCCATATATCGGACCAGATGTGTCTAGTCTGATGCAACTGGTTTTGAACTTGTCCAAGTTCAGTGGCGTAACCTAGAAAGCGTCTTCTGCTGCAGGGACAAATAACAAGACGCACTATTGCGATATGACAACTCGACATTGAGATACAACAACGCGACATTGCAATACGACATCGCGACATAATTGTCGTGATGTCATATTGCAATGTCGCGACAACGACATCGCGACATAACCTACTTCGTCCAGCTAGGTTCTGTTCTGTTTCTTGTTGTTGTTGTTTATTTATCAAAATTATGTTCACTTTTACCCGTGTATTTACTTATAGTAAATTTCAATTCTTCTTTCCACCAATAAATTTGTATTTTATTGTTTTAGTAAATACTACAGTAAAGTTTCTTTTCAATGTGTGGGCCAGACATAGGGAAGTTGAATCAACGGGTAGTGCCTCTTGTTACGTTATTTGTCCCTGCAGCAGAAGACTTTTTCTAGGTTACGCCACTGAACTTGGACAAGTTCAAAACCAGTTGCATCAGACTAGACACATCTGAGTTATAGCCTTTGATTTTTAAAAAAACTGTTTTCCGGTAGGCCTTAGACTATTCAAGCCAGTAGAGTGATACAGGCCCTCTTGTGCATCTTGTTCCCGGAAGACTACTTAATACACGCCACTCTGTAAATGACATTTTAGACATGGATGGAGGTCATCTTGAGTGACAGTTTGGCCATAAAACACAAATCTGTCTATCCATCAGTAATTTCATAAAATAATATTCTAGTCTAGATTTGAAACAGTTTAATGACAATTGATCACTATATATTTGGAATGGATTGACCCTTTAAGCTTTTGGTAGGTCGCCCAAGATCGCCAAGTTGGCTAAAACTATGTAAAATTTATGGAAATTTGATCGTGCAAATATTCATACAGTCTTTCCTATCAAACCTTGCATTCTCAGTACTTTCAGTACTTTGATTTATCATATATTTATATAGGGGAAATAACCATGCAAGAGATGTGGCAAATATCGCCGACAGATGTCGCACCGTTTCACTTTGCACGTAATGAAATCAGTTTCTGTCGAACGGATTGCGTTTGCATCGCACCGACTGTGTTTTCGCCCGATCATTTTACTTACCACCAGACTAAATGTGTTTGCGTTAAACTGATTCATATTGCATCATGCTGATTTACTTTGTTCTGTATCACTTCACATTTTTGATGAATCGTTTAAGTTTTCATCGTACCGACTTGTATTTGATTGTATTGTATTAGTTTTTTTGTCAAATGGTTTGTCATTGCACTGAATGATTTCTATTTGCGTCGTATGGTTTGAAATTTTACACCGTATCATTTCACTTCGAACCGTATCAATTCACTTTGTAACGAATGAACAGAGTTCACATGTCGCATCGAATCAATATGTACGTCATCAAATGACTTCATATTGAATTAAATGACCTGTCATTGAATGGTTTGTAAATATCCACATTTTGACGGTTATGGCTTCCCATACGAAAGGGGTAACGTTTACTTCGACGCCACTCCGTCGGATTGGGAAGTAAACTGGATGGTCCCATGTATCGGAGACTATCTAATAAATAACCATATAAATCAATACCATAGTAAGAGCAAGGCAAGGTTCCCGGACTCCTATGTTCCATTCTTCTCTCTTTGGGGCGGGTCGAAACAAACAACAAATTCAGTGTCGTATTACACCTTTTAACATTTGAGCCGGTTATATGTTTAAAGGAATGTAGTAACACAGCCAAACAGCTCTGTTATTGTGAGTTCTGAAAAACTTGGAAAATGGTGAAAGAATTATCAAAATCGCATGATAAATAAAAAAAGATATGATCATTTGAATGCTGTTCTAAAACGGATATGGGAGCCACCATTTTGAGAACTATGGCGTAATAGTTCAAATTACCATATATGGAATATGGATAAATATCATTTACACAGCAAAGAAAATCACTGCAAATTTCTTTACGTGTCATATAAAGCAGTAAGCTATTAAGTATAAATGTTTTTTATACTTTTGCTGTAAACGATTTTCCTATAAATCGGTAAATTTTCATATTTATAAATATTCCGTATATGGTCATTTAGAACTTGGATGTCATAGCTCTCAAAATGGCGGCTTCCATATCCGTGTCAATAGAACCTTCAAATGATCATATCTTCTTCATCCGATTTTGATAATTATTTCACCATTTTCCAAGTTTGTCAGAACTCTCAATAATAAAGATTGCTTGACCGTATCGCTATAAATTCCCTTTAAAGGCGTTCTGAAAAAAGTAGCTGGTACTTATCCGAATAAACATCTAAAACCATCATAGTGTGCTTCAGTTACCTTTGGTTTTATTATTATTTATAAAATATTTGGTCTGGAAGTCTCAACACATCAGCACATGTTTATTTTGTATTAAATCACTAATATTAATTCGTATGTGGTTCTTTTTGCTAGCAACTGTACATATAATTAAATAAAAGTGAAGTTAGATCACTACAGTATAAGTTCTTATAGCCTCAATGAATCATATACACAAATGTTAAAGATACATACAACACAACTAGCGGTGTCTTGTAAATAGTACATACATATAAACATGTATATAGGCAATACATACAACACAGCTAGCCGTGTCTTGTAAATAGTACATACATATAAACATGTATATAGGCAATACATACAACACAGCTATCCGCATATTGTAAATAGTACATACATATAAACATGTATATGCAATACTTACAACACAGCTAGCCGTGTCTTGTAAATAGTACATACATATAAACATGTATATGCAATACTTACAACACAGCTAGCCGTATCTTGTAAATAGTACATACATATAACCATGTATATAGGCAATACATACAACACAACTAGCCGTGTCTTGTAAATAGTACATACATATAAACATGTATATGTAATACATACAACACAACTAGCCGTGTCTTGTAAATAGTACATACATATACACATGTATATGCAATACATACAACACAGCTAGCCGTGTATTGTAAATAGTACATACATATACACATGTATAGGCAATATTTACAACACAGCTAGCCGTGTCTTGTAAATAGTACATACATATAAACATGTATATGCAATACTTACAACACAGCTAGCCGTGTCTTGTAAATAGTACATACATATAACCATGTATATAGGCAATACATACAACACAACTAGCCGTGTCTTGTAAATAGTACATACATATAAACATGTATATGTAATACATACAACACAACTAGCCGTGTCTTGTAAATAGTACATACATATACACATGTATATGCAATACATACAACACAGCTAGCCGTGTATTGTAAATAGTACATACATATACACATGTATATGCAATATTTACAACACAGCTAGCCGTGTCTTGTAAATAGTACATACATATAAACATGTATATGTAATACATACAACACAACTAGCCGTGTCTTGTAAATAGTACATACATATACACATGTATATGCAATACATACAACACAGCTAGCCGTGTATTGTAAATAGTACATACATATACACATGTATATGCAATATTTACAACACAGCTAGCCGTGTATTGTAAATAGTACATACATATAAACATGTATATGCAATACTTACAACACAGCTAGCCGTGTCTTGTAAATAGTACATACATATAAACATGTATATGTAATACATACAACACAACTAGCCGTGTCTTGTAAATAGTACATACATATACACATGTATATGCAATACATACAACACAGCTAGCCGTGTATTGTAAATAGTACATACATATACACATGTATATGCAATATTTACAACACAGCTAGCCGTGTATTGTAAATAGTACATACATATACACATGTATATGCAATACATACAACACAGCTAGCCGTGTATTGTAAATAGTACATACATATACACATGTATATGCAATATTTACAACACAGCTAGCCGTGTATTGTAAATAGTACATACATATACACATGTATATGCAATACATACACTATTTGTCAGTTAATGACACCTAGTATAAGTTGTAAATGAGTTTCAAGATCGTCTGTATGATTATGTGTAACTGTCAATAAGTGTTGTCAATTTTGGTAATGCTATTTTGAATGGCGAGTGGGTTGGGGTGGACTGAGGTGAGTGTTGGTTGGGGGTAGGGGAGGGTTGATGTGTGTGTGTGAGGGAGTGGGGAGGGGGAGGTGGGTTTGTGGGCATCGAAGGAAACATTATTTTCAAGTTTCATTTTTATTCGGAAAGCGTTTGTTTTAAAATGTTCTGGAGAACATTGTGTATAATTTCCAATTCCGCGACGACAATTTTGTACTCGCCGACTAAACACTTAAAACCCTCGATAGAGGTCAGCCCAAGTCGTTTGGTTGTAAAGATACCAACATTGAAACGGAGGAGATATCCAGATTGAGTGTCGCAGAAGTTATTCACACAGCTGGAAGCAACAACTACAGGAGCGTTATCTAGAGGAGATGTTTTGTATGAAATGCTTTCAGACGACAGTCGACAGACCAAATACCATCGCACAACTCGTCAGACCTTTGACCAAACGAACTAAATAGACAATAACATTGCCATTGTCACATTATCCCTAAACTGCCACCAATAGGCAAATTTTACAACAAAAAGGCTGGTGTAGACGAAAAGCAAAAACAAACATCCAACTATGTACTGGATTCATAAATTGCACAAACGGTCTTATCAATCCCGCTTTATTTCCTATTCTAGTGCCTGCACGACTACAAACATCTCCAAACTTTTAACTATTGTCTTACTGCCCTTAAAGATCACGTAAAATATATTGTGCTGACATTTATAATGACAACTCTGGGATTTTTTTTGTCAATTAAACATTTAGGAGACGTTCTTGATAAAATTTGCAATAAACGCCACGTTTCATCTATAATTACTTATGACTTTTCCACATGTTATAAAACCTTACCAATTAACCGTATCAAAGACAGATGATATTTGTTGAATTGGAGTATTATATGATTTCAATTGGGTAAAATAAAACGATAAAATGTTGTGACATTGTGTTGGGGTGGCATTCCACTAATACTGTATAATAATTTGCACACAAAATGTAAGTCATCAACTAAACTTGTTGTATAAGAAGCTTTATATAATGTGACTGTATGGTTCTTCAACAACCATGCATTGCTCAATTTGCATTGGTTGTTTTATTATTTGACAATTTCGATTACTTTATTTGTGTCAATCCTTTTGGTTTTAATTGGGTATTTTGACATTTTCAATTGGGTATTTAAGCTGCTTATCTGTAGCTATGCATACAAAGTTTCAAAGATACACATGACACTCGTGAAATGGTTATCAAACTTTGAAATAATTATTTATCCGGTATCATGATGGAATGGAACCTGCTTTCTTATAAATATGTTTTTTTGTTGATACTATACCCAAAGAAGTTGCTTTATATTATTCCCAGAACTAGATGTATCACTGAAGGTAATAAATACCCCCACCCACAAACATTTTTTTAATAAGAACAAGGGCAATAACTCTGCATGGTATAGAGTGATATCCCTTTTGGAACTGTGCACCTCTTGTCGCAGATTTGTTTTTGTATTGCTATGAAAGAGATTTCAAGTTGAGTCTTTTCCCCCAGATACTCAGGCAGATCGACTCCTTTCCTCTCGGTATAGTGAACATTGACAACATTATGTTCTACTAAGGTCAATGCTTCTAGTATTTATCCTTCAATATTCAACAAAGATACTATTTCTTATACTGTCGCTTCTTGCCAAGAAGATTGTGAAGCACTTATTTTTATATTAGACATATTTTCGACAGGTATGGAACTACCGTTTAAAGAAAAATTGTTGGTATCCCTATCGGTATGAACCGTGCACCTCTTGTCGCAGATTTGTATTTCTATGAAGGGGATTTCATATTGCGTTTTTTACCAGATACTCAGGCAGATGTGACTGAAACATTTAATGACACCTCTTGGAATATGGATGACATATTGAACATTGTCAACCCCTACAATAACAATATGTGGATGTCTACTTCATGTCAGACTGTATACCAAGTTTCGTTTCAATCGGATATAAAATGTAGGAGTTGTGCACACACTATGTGTGAACGGACTTACGGGCAAAGTGATTCCTATATAGCCACCAACATCCGTTTTGGTTATACAAACACCATTAAACAAGCAAATGTGTGCGTGCGTGTGAGTGTGATTATTCAAGAAGGATACCAAAACAGACACAAGACGACGGACTAAACAATCGTTATGCGTTTAGCCATGCTACGCTAGTAATACAATAACACTGCAAGGATGACACAAGTATACGTATAACCCTGTTTTATTAATACAGTTAGTACAATGTTGCAAACAATTGTATAATCATGTCTAATACTCGAGGGAAAGGTGTGTGCCGTGACCGTCCCAGCAATGTGGCATACCGTCACACGACACCATGACGTAGTGTGTCCCATTCATCCTAATGTCGACGCTGTGTTGATGACCATTAGATACGCTCGTGAGTAGACCCTTCACGGTGTGGCCCTTCTTCATGTCTTCAAGATCGTACTGGTGAATGGTAATATCGTGGTCGTGGAGTCCTGGGGGGTCTCGGGTAGTCTGGGGGACCTGTAAGTACGTATGACACGTTGTACATACATATTAGCGTCAATCATGTCTAGTGTCACAGTCGTGTAGCCATAGTGATACATCAGATTATTTCAGTAATATATAGTTATATATATATGATATAAGATTAAGCGGTATTCTACTTTAAAATGGTATGAAATGAGACATTTGGAAATCACCGAATACGATAAATACAAACAATATTGCAGTCTCGGTGTGACTGAGGCTATTCATGAACGATTTTGAAAAATGCTTGCCACCGTTCACGCCCTCTAGCCCCGGTTGAGAATAATTCACTATTTAAAACGTACAAACATTTGAGCCATCCCAAGATGGTTAAAACATTAAAGAAGATTACAGCCACATCGAAGGGACTTGACGATCCTAAAGGACTAGTAAGCAATAACACTTCTGATTTGTAATCGCCCCGATTGTAGCCCAATTTATAAAATTGATAAACAACATATTCAGCTTGGTCTTTTCAATGTTTCAGTTTCGATTGAACTATAATATAAAACATACGTTTATCAATTAAATAACATCGTACATCCCATTGGACATGAACCGTTAATTTATTCAGTGACGTATTTGAAAACAATGGCATGAAATATGATGTTCTTTTTTTCACGTTTATCATTCGTGATCCAACGTAACTATCAGAGTTATCTCTCGTTTAGTTAAAACAGCACATTTCATACAAAAACAGGAATTCTATCAACAAAATGGTAAAACATTGTTGAATAAATGTTCATTGCTTAAATTGTTAAAAACAGTAAGAACAACCCTATAATTTCTGTAAAGCATGTAAATTAAAACAAAAAAATATTTTGTTTGAAAATATCGTTTGGAAAGAAGTTCCTGCAAAATACCTGTTGGTAATGTTTGCTACATTATGCATGACCGCTGCGACACATGGCATTGCATCTGTTTAATGGGATTTACGATGCTATTTAATTGATAATCATATTTGACAGAGTATATATATGCTTTTAATTCGACTTTAGCAACTGTTTATGCATCGTCCCTCTGTCAGAAAGTTAATTAAGACAACACTCCTTTGAAGGCTTTTGGCTGATTTCAAAACTTTTTTATGTTTCATGGGCCCTTCTTTAAGACTTAAACGTTTCGTTTATCGCGTCATACAGAGAATGAACTATTACTAACACTAGAAAACTCTCTGCTCGCTCTACAGTTGGTATCCTGTTTTGAAACCACAAGAAATAACAGAGATTGGTTAGACATAACGTCCCAAGGTCGAAGCCACGTTACGGTACACCGAGGCAGTGACGCTGATTACACCAACAGAAGCCACGCTACGGTACACCGAGCAAGTGACGCTGATTACACCAACAGAAGCCACGCTACGGTACACCGAGGCAGTGACGTTGATTACACCAACAGAAGCCACGTTACGGTACACCGAGGCAGTGACGCTGATTACTCCAACAGAAGTCACGTTACGGTACACCGAGGCATTGATGCTGATTACACCAACAGAAGCCACGCTACGGTACACCGAGGCTGATTACACCAACAGAAGTCACGTTACGGTACACCGAGGCAGTGACGCTGATTACACCAACAGAAGCCACGCTACGGTACACCGAGGCAGTGACGCTGATTACACCAACAGAAGCCACGTTACGGTACACCGAGGCACAGAATCCACGTTACGGTACACCGAGGCAGTGACGCTGATTACACCAACAGAAGCCGCGTTACGGTACACCGAGGCACAGAAGCCACGTTACGGTACACCGAGGCAGTGACGCTGATTACACCAACAACAGATCGACCATCATTAACCAGGGTTCAAATTTAACACTTATTTACTTGCAGATTACAAGTAGAACATATTAGCACCTGCTAAATTTGTAAAGTAATAAAAGAACCCCACTGGGTCTCAGTCTAGATTTATTCACTGAACATATTAATCTAACTTTGTTAAATAGGTGGATATAAGTATGTATAATTATACATTATACGTTAAATATGTGAATATAAGTAATAAATACTGATAAAGGTGATCCTTTGGGAGCAACAAACACAATTAAGAGAATAAAGCAGCAGACTCGGTTTTATTGAGTCTGTTCATGAGAAGTAATGAAAGAAGCAACACCTCTCAAGCCCCCTAGCACCGGCTTAAGCGGTATTCTACTTCAAAGCCACCTCTATTGGGCCCGTTGATCCCAAAGGACCAGTAAGTCTAATTATACATTATAACATTCCTGCATCTAACTGAGTGTGAAAATGTCATTATTTACATGTATAGCAAACCTTCTAAAATTAATCGATGTTTGAAATTATTAATGCAAGTATATATATAAAATAGCAAGTAGAAAACCTTCGCACTTGCTTTTTTTAGTAAGTGGCTAAAAATATTAAATTTGACCTCTGTTAACAATACCTAAGCAACTGGATTATGTTGATTATAACTAATCCAAATCCTATGATGTTATCGAACGGCACATTTCATAATAATCAGTGTGCCGTATAGGCATATTTTCTGGCCAGTTCTGTGCTCAAATTGCAAGAATGTTCAGTTAAATATTTTAAAATGGTCAGGCGGACTAGTAAATGTTTACACACCGTTAGTTAGTGATAACATACGGCGAGTGAGTGGAGACAATAAGGTATAGTTAAAACATGTAAATTATCATATGCTAGACGTTGAGTGCGTACTCCAAATTAAAACTGAGCCAAAAAATCAATAAATAGATCTAAACATATTTGAGAATAAGTTATACATGAGAAACACACTGTTATCCCTCCATGTCTGACACCAAAGCCGTTTTTTTTATGTTATATAGAAGAACCTTGGTTTTACTCACGCACACAAAGAAATGCTTCACTTTTTTTTTTGACAATATTTTCTTGTTCTTGTTACATTTTCCTCCATTTCTTGGTGAACCGTCACTTGACCTAGCTGTACATCGACATTGCCCCCTCCCGAAAATATGCTATAGGCAATATAACTAGCTGTTAGGAAAGCTGATTTTGGGTTGTTGTTATTAAAACTAAGTGTTTTCTACGTGTGCGCGCATACGACGATGATGTACCTACAACCACCGTCAAACCCAGAAAGAGCATTTTGATGAAATACGTTGAATGAAAACATGAGTAAACATGAGTAAATAGTTTTTCCGGAGTTTTACATAACATAACGACAACGAACGTTGTTGTCCGACTATATTACTGATTTTCTGGTTCAGTTATGGAAGCAAGTCTCTTAAAGATGCAAACTCTATAGACAGCTGTAACACATTACTAAAGTATTGTCCATAAATACAAGTCTAACCTTCAGAAGATGCTCCTTTTCCATAAACAGCTGGTCGGCGTGTGATACTGAAGTCGGTATTTCTTCGAACAGTGTCGAATATGTTGGCATGTGCATTACCATATCCTGTCATGGGGTTTAAACAATAAACAATTAATGAGAGGCACTCTGTAATTAGCGTTCTATATACTCCTTTTTATTTTGAATTATGTAATGTTCGCAGAATTATTGGAAATGAATTTAGTTTAATCCAAACCAAAAGCAGTCGATTGTAAATAAAACAAACTACACACCACGAAGCAAGAAATGTAGAAGCAGAAACGTAGGTTCAAACGAAGGTATAAAGGTCGAACAGGACATGTAGTATTCCCGGAACACAGTCAACAGAAACACTCGTACAAAAATGAGAGAGATGGTCCTAGAAATCACAGCAACTAAACGCATTGGCACCGTAGATCCGCACTGTACCACAAACAAAGAGCAAATTAACTATACAAGAGTGGTGAACACAGGGTTACCGACTTGGAACGGTCTGTAGGCAGTATAGCCTACCGGTTAGCTTAAATCGATTTAAAGTGTATACAACCTCGCTATTATCCTGTCTTCAGCGCTTAAATTAACAAGACAGTGTAAATAAAGTACATCACATCAAAAAGAAATCTCTAACTGTAAAGTCCACATCCAGAGAAATTAGGAAACGCAATAAAAACAACAATTTCACGACAAATAGAAGAAACATATGCGACACTACAAACATAAAAGTGCTGACAATAGAGGCACCACATGGCAATAGGGGTACCACATGACAATAGGGGTACCACATGACAATAGAGGCACCACATGACAATAGAGGTACCACATGATAATAGAGGTACCACATGACAATAGGGGTACCACATGATAATATGGGTACCCCATGACAATAGGGGTACCACATGGCAATAGGGTACCACATGGCAATAGGGTACCACAGGACAAACATGACAATAGGGTACCACATGACACTATGGGTACCACATGACAAACATGACAATAGGGGTTCCACATGACAATAGGGGTACCCCATGACAATATGGGTACCACATGACAATAGGGTACCACATGACAATAGGGGTACCACATGCCAATAGGGGTACCACATGACAATATGGGTACCACGTGACAATAGGGGTACCACATGACAAACATGACAATAGGGTACCACATGACAATAGGGGTACCACATGACAATATAGATACCACATGACAATAGTGGTACTAGGGGTACCACGTGACCTTAGGGGTACCGCCTTGGAACGGTCAGTGGTAAAACGAACTTGCTTTGTAGCTTTAAACCAGGTTTTATTGTGCACCAAACGTCACTCTTACCCTATTGTCATCCCACTAAAACGGGACAGTGTAAATAAAAGAAATCCCCGCCAGGTTGTATCGGTAGCATTAGTATAACACAAGATGACCATGTATAAATATAAAAACAACAAAACACTAGAAAGCCACAACGCAATATCTCAATGACTTGGCAGAAGCCAGAGTAAACGAGAATATGTCAAAATAGAAGTTCAGCATCCACAGAACACAGCCATCATAAAACACATTTACAACAACAGTTACATAATACATCAATATATACTGACAGCAAAAAGAAACGCACCACCATTTTTAATTTTAGAAACGCACCAGCATTTTAATTGTTACGCACATTCTTTCTATACGCATAACCTAATGTATTTATATGTTCGAAGTTGTTCCCTGTAAACATTTCCAAAGCAGGAAGAACAACAATTACCAATGTTTGAAATGTTCCCACAAATAAAAAATAACAATAAACAAAACAATACTAAAACTATAAAAGGTGTGCGTTTCTTTTGGCGTTCGGTATAGTTCAAAGTTAAGTGTGAGTCATCACAAATGCAGAAGGGTTAACGATAGGGGTTAGGGGTATCGCCTCGGAACGGTCAGTTGCAAACGGTTTAACTATAGGGGTTATGGGTACCGCATTGGAACGGTCAGTTGCAAACGGTTTAACTATAGGGGTTAGGGGTACCGCATTGGAAAGGTCAGTAGCAAAAGGGTTAACTATAGGGGTTAGGGATACCTCCTCGGAACGGTCAGTTGCAAAAGGGTTAACTATATGGGTTAGGGGATTGTATGGAGATTATTACCTGACGATGATATCTTTATTTACACTGTCCCGTTTACTGGGATGACACTAGGATAATAGTGAGGTTTGGTGCACCGTAGAACCTGGTTTAAACCCCAGCGGCTTTTTTGCCACTGACCGTTCCAAGGCAGTAGTCCTATTGTCAACCCGTTTGTGTTTGTGGCGTCTTATCTTGCCTTTTACTCATCATTAACTTTGTTTCTGTGTGTGCTTATGGTTGACTGCTACTTGTCCTGGTCGATTTTTATATCTGCTTTTCTGGGTACCGCTTTGAAACGGTCAGTTGCAAAAGGGTTGGCGATAGGGGTTAGGGGTACCGACTTGGAACGTTCAGTTGCAAAAGGGTTACCGATAGGAGTTAGGGGTACCGACTTGGGACGGTCAGTTGCAAAAGTATATAACAAGTTAGTTCATCTGATAACAAACCAATGCAATGTTGAACATGTACTAAATATAATTATTATTATTATTAATATAGTGATCTATCTTTAGGAATAATTTACAGAATCAGTAAAATTGTTTATTCCATTGGCAGATATTGAGTGTACTAGGTAGACAATATTAGTATGCGTATCAGTAAGCGTGTTACCAGCGAGTAGCAATCAGCTAAAGCCTCTCGCGAGATCCTGCAGATATGGCCTGTCAACCCGAGTTGATTTACGTTTCCAGAACACTTAGTAGTTAGTTAGTACACGTTTCCAGAACACTTAGTAGTTAGTTAGTACACGTTTCCAGAACACTTAGTAGTTAGTTAGTACACGTTTCCAGAACACTTAGTAGTTAGTTAGTACACGTTACACTAGTAATAATCATATCATATTTACTGTGTTTTAGATAAGCAACTATACATTTGCTAACAATTATATAGAGTGTTGGAGAATGATTTAATAAGACGTTTGTTTATTAAAAACACACTTCCTCACTTCCTGGAAACTCGTCTACTTTACCTTCAGTGCTTCGAGTTCCTTCCTGGTGTGTTCGCCCTCGGCATGTATCGGCACGATAGGCCACCTAATTCTAATTTGGCCTACACCTTCAATTGACGGCATGATGATACGATTTCCGGACGCTACTACCTTTCTAACCGTACCCTGGGGATCCAAAACTCCGACCACACCTTTAGTGAAATATTATGGCGAATTAGTCAACTTGTTGGCGTGATGTATAATTATTAAAACAGGCTGGTCGCACAGAAGTAATCCCCATTGACGTTTGTTAAATACAAAGTCGTAGATCGTGCAAACATTTAAGCGAGCATGGTAATATTTTAAAGAAACTAACTCGCCAAATAATGGCAAAATTACACTGCAAAAACGTTTAACAATATTCTATCAAGGTGTTCATGTCATATAATAATGTATATGTGTCGATTAAAAGTATAGGTTTATTCACAGGTTCTTAAAATACCCGTGATTGAATATGCGTAAATTGAATTTGTTCTGGCTTGTTAAAGCCGTTTATATTGTGTCAATCGAGTTTGGATTCTCAAAGTATGTCAGTTATAGATACACCTCGTTATTAGTAGGTTTAGAAACGGTATATATGTGTTGTACAATTAGGCTGTTGTTGGCGGGATAGGGATTTTGAAATATATGAACTGGTTACTTTAGAGTCATATTTGGGACTTAAGATAGTTATTTATTTTGAGAAAATTTGCTACGAATCGCCAATTATACCTTTTGCGGTATCAGCCCTGTCGTGGTCCACGGCTCCCGTTGACGAGAAGAACTCGATAGGAGTTAGATAGTACAGATTTGGCGTGACCCCGTTATACGCCTTATCCGCAGTCAACCCTCCCTTTCTCACTCCTCCTTGCAACACAATGCTTTGCTCTTTTTTAGCTACAACATTTAATTATATACAATATAATTTTGCAAACGAAGAATATTTGATGCGATCAAATGGCTTATTTTATTTAGAAATGATGTCTCGTCTGCTCTCGCTGGATAAATGGACTATTCATGGACCAAATTATTTTAAATAAAAAAAAAATGAGTAAAATTGTATCAACCTTTTCGGATATAAAGGGCACACTTTCTGCAGGTCGGCTACCAATATAATATAGTTATAATTATATCGTACTTCGTATTCAGCATATTCAAACGTATATCATGGTACTAATATAGAATATGTTCCATATAAGCAATGTTGTTATACAGTTTGCCTACGTCAGTAAGGTAATATAAAAAATGATGTAGCCTATATGTGAAGCATGGACAAAAACAAGTAACTAGTTTCGTATCAGCGTTATTCTGGTGTCTATGCAACTTCTATGTTATGCATAACAGTGTCAAATAACGTTGTGAAACACATATACAATATAATTCAGAAAGATTTAGGCAATATTAAATAAACAAGTTAACACCCAGAGTAATGAGTGTCACTTTATACCTATCAAATGTATAACTGACATCAATATGGAACAAAACGATTATTTGATATAATTACACAGGAAATACTATACATCTGTGTCGATGGAAGCTTGAGAGCTACACTGATCACTGGGTTTGTCTATTTTTATTTGAGACTCACGTTTAATTTATCTAAACCAGTCAGATAATTAGTACATAATTAATACGTAATACTCTCAAAAAAAGACATTAGTCCGTCGTACGAAAAGTGTGTGAGGGATAGGGGTGGGTAAGGAGAGGTAGGTGTGTATAGGGGGTGGGGAGGGGGCAGTGCGAGGGGTGGGGGGGGGTAGGGCGAGTGGCAATACACTTTCATATAGGTGGTATTATAATATAAATGGCATACCGTTGATCATTATATTGTAAAGTTTCATATAAGTAGACATAATTTTGTGTTGTGCCTTAATAACTGGAATGTCTTACGGTGTATCGTAAGGTTGTAAGGGTTCCATGTAAGCAGTGGCGTAATGTAGACCACCTCTAGCGGGATAGCGTACGTAAACCTCCCTTCCGCGAAGGTGCAGTTTTCAACCATATGGTGATTTACTCTGTGGTGCTCGCAGTTCTTTGAGGTCATACTCGCAATGCGGGGATTCGTAGTCTGCAAGAATATGAGAATGTATGTGTTTAATTATCCATTCCGCTCATTTACATCCACAGTTCTTATATATGGCCCAACAACGTTACAGTGACGTACTGTAATCGACACCAAAGTGTGCGCTTTCTAGCCCATACTAGTTGTGGCTAAACAGTGCAAATGTGCGCAGTGCCACACGCCCATCGTCCGCACTTGCACATGCGCAGTGCCACACACCTATCGTCTGCAGTTGCACATGCGCAGTGCCACAGGAACATCGTCTGCATGTGCACATGTAGGTTTTCCGACAAACAATAGCACGTGCAACTGCATGTATTATGATAAAGCCTGTTGTCAATATACTCCGACATCAACAATAGGGCGGAGATGTGTAAGCGATGGCATCATGTTAATTTCCCAACAAATTGCAGACGTTAACTCAGTATTGGCGGCGTGTTATGCATAACCAACCTCAGTAGGAATATTACATTGCTGTTAACTGAATATCATAACGTTATTGTGTCGCCTGCGTAGTACGGCAGACACTTAGGGATCCATTTGTTCGTCGTCGTCGTCCGTCGTCTGTCGTCCGTCACACTTTAACCTGCAACATAACCTTGGCCATAACTTCAAAAGTATTTGACCTATGTTTATGAAACTTCATACACATGTTCATCTTAACCAAAGAAATATATACTGAAGGGAAACAGAAACACGACACGGGAATTTTCACTTTATATTGTATATACTGCACACTTAATTCCATATATATTCCAAGGAAATCCCAAGATGTTTTGTAAAAAAAAAGTTGCAGTTATTTAGAGAAAGGACACCACTGTGATGTTGTAGACGTTTTACAGTACACGTTATAACAAGAAATTCATAAATGTTGAAGTTCCTCTTTGAAAAATTGAGTCAGTTCAGTACTGTATTTAACGTAAAGTGTTTGCAAAATTTTGCATCCTAAGTTTGCTCACATGCTTGAGCCAAACGCGTACTAGTTTAGTTTTTTTATCGAAGGAAAGATCTTACGCAGCCATGTACCATTCGATTAATAGCAGCATATTGTACATACAATATATAGCGGAAATGTCCGTGTCGCGTTTCTTTTTCCTTTCAGTATAGTAACACATGTCCAACAATTGTGATTTATTGGCAGAGTTATGCCCCTTTTCATAAATCTTACATCTGCAACCTAACCTACCTCATAAATTGGTGAAATATTGACATATGGTTATGAAACTTTATACAGTTCTTCCTTATCAATTATCCAATGCAGATTTATGCATCTTTTCATAAACTTTAACACGTAAAAAAACTACTCCATATGCACCCCCTGTCTTCAAACTTTATAGTTAGATTGCATTTGCTGTAAAAAGCACATGCAAAGTGACACAGGTGTTCCGTGGAACATCCTTCTGGTGTGTGAGAAGAAGTTAAACGTTTTACATTCATGAGAAATTCCAGAAAAACAGCCATTAACAAGATTCCCCCACTCCTCCATTCGATTCCATGCATTTTGTAATTTTGCTTTTGCTCTCTTTTGCCTTTGAGGAACTCAAATTATGTAAGTGAAAGAACCTTCATGCAAGGTGTCACTACTATATTAATACTTACATTTTGCATATTTCAAAACTTGTTTTGCTAAATTTGTCGTTACAATGTTTTGAAGATTCCCAAAGATAAGGCACTGCATGTTTAGGATTTGACTTTATCACATAAAATGGCTTCTGGGAGTGCCATGACTTATTTCGCGTAATACATCGTGTATTACAGATGCAAATGAGGACCGAATCACTGTGTTAGTATACTGTAAAACATTTAAACCCAATTGTTTGCATGGTATATCATACGGTACGTTCAGACGCCTTAATTATTTATCATTATTTGAAATCTTACTTCACAAAATGAAAGTTAGTAACGTTAAATTTGGTTTAAGGTGTCGCATTACTTGTAAGTCGAACGCATTTACAACCGCGTAACATAGCGACGTCATGTAAACACCAAAACGACGTCATGATTTGTCTTATAAATTGCCGCCGTATATACAGAATATTGACAACTTAACAATGTAAAGTGAAACTATCACGCCGTGGGTGTGTTATGTGATAAACAGAATCTTACATTCGTGATTGTGTATTATTGACTTTAATAAAATCGTTGGATAAAAAGATAGGATACTCGGCAAGAACCTCGTATCCTATCATTTTATCAAACTCGTTTATTAAAATCAATAATACACAGCTACTCATGTAAGATCCTCTATGAGTATAATTTGCAGTCGTACATTAATTTAAATCAGGTGTGTTTTTGTTTTGAACCATTCATTGCCTCTATTGTAAAACAACAGCTTATAGATATTTCTTAATTCAAAATTGAACGTACTAATTTATGTTGACAGTTAGTTTACAAAGTAAACCCTCTTACTGCATACACTCAACCCCGCATCATGTTAGTTTATGTTTTCATTGATTACACATACTGACTCACCTGAGCGACAAACAGATTAGAATCAGCAAATCCTCTATGCACGACCTTAGAGCCCATAGCGTCTTTGCTGTCTACCATATACCATCTGGAATAACATAAACATGATGGATAAACGCTTGGGTAGAAATGGACTCACCCTGACCGTGGCGCAGCTTAGACAAATTTATAAAGAAAACCAAAAACTGCTTTACTCTGAAACTGTTTTAAAATATATTTCTATTTGCACGAAGCAACGGTCAATTGAGTGCCCTAGAACATTTGAGCCCTTGGTAAACTTTAACTAACCCGTCTTTTTAAGGGCATTGAATACCTGATTTTATTTATCAACTTGAACGTTTTGAAATTGAAAGCAGAATACATGTAAGAGGTGCCGAATGAATGCAGTTTGTTCACGGTGTCAACAAAGGTCAGAATTTTGTTTTCTTAAATGCCAAATCAGCCCTACTTTTCTCAGCAGTTTTTTTAAAGAGGAAGAGTATATCACTAAGAAAATGTCAGTTAATCATATTTTGAACTTCATTTTGAAAAAAACTTAAAAACTAGGAAGTTTAGAAGATATTGTACTGGACGCAGTGGGATTTATTTTACCCCGGTACACATTAAGCTATTCGTGTATAAATAATAGTTTTACCGACCTATGAAAGCGGGCCGTGTTGAGAACTTGCATGTTGGCTGGAGTAGAATGGATGTGGTAGAGCGTGTCTCCGAATGCGCTATCGTGGATGACGCCTGGGTAGTTGTCTTTACCAGGAACCTGGTACATAATGTCGTCCAATGCGCCCCAGTGGTATTGACTGAAACCAATAAATAACATGGTATCTTCAGTGTTTAGCTCGATTATTCGAAGAATAGGGGTGTTTCATACTCGGTGTCGGCGTCGGCGTTGACGCCTAGTGCAAGTTGGCCATAACGTTTCAGTCACTTAACTGAAACTTCACTTAACTGAAATTTCACACAGGTGAACCACAACAAATAGTATGCGCATGATAAGTTCTATAATTTTTATACTTAGAGAAATACATTACTGTTTTCGTGCAAGATGATATGGCTAAACCCACTCAAGGTAATTTATCTGCTTTTGAACAAGTGTTCGTCATCACTACAAGAGAGGCGAGAATTTCTGTACTTCTATATTTTATACAATTATTTCCCGCTTTTTAAGGCAAATATATTAAGGTTTTCATGCAAGTTGCTATACCTTATGAACCTCTTGGTGAAGATATACATCCCCATGTTGATATAATGATATATATTCCCCCGTGTTGCACGCATGTTACTGAATTGTCACGGTAGTGATCCGAGTTGTATGCATGTTACTTCATAGCCATGGTAGTGACCCGTGTTATAAACATGTTACTTATCTGACTTGGTAGTGACCCGTGTTGTACGCATGTTACTTACCCGTCATGGTAGCGACCCGTGTTGTACGCATGTTACTTACTCGTCATGGTAGTGACCCGCGCTGTGCACATATTACTTTCCCGTCTTGGTAGTGAGCAGTGTTGTACGCATGTTACGTACCCGTCAAGGTAGTGACCCGTTTTTTACCCATGGTCATGGTAGTGACCTGTGTTGTACGCATGGTACTTACCCGTGATGGTAGTGACCCGTGTTGTACGCATGTTACTTACCCGTCATGGTAGTGACCCGTGTTGTACACATGTTACTTACCCGTAATGGTAGTGACCCGTGTTGTACACATTTTACTTACCCGTCAAGGTAGTGACCCGTGTTGTACACATGTTACTTACCTGTCATGGTAGTGACCCGTGTTATGCACATGCTATTTACCCGTCATGGTAGTGACCCGTGTTGTACACGTTACTTACCAGTTATGGTAGCGACCCGTGTTATACACCTGTAACTTACCCGTCATGGTAGTGACCCCCCGTATAGTACACATGTTACTTACCTGTCATGGTAGTGACCCGTGTTGTATACATGCTACTTACCCGTCATGGTAGTGACCCGTGTTGTACACATGTTACTTACCCGTCATTGTAGTGACCCGTGTTGTACACATGTTAATTACCGTCATGGTAGTGACGCGTGTTGTACACATGTTAATTACCTGTCATGATAGTTACCCGTGTTATACACATGTTATTTACTCGTCATGGTACTGACCCGTGTTGTACACTTTAATAACTGGTCATGGTAGCGACCCGTGTTATACACATGTTACTTACCCGTCTTGGTAGTGACCC